>CAKMXK010000020.1:0-24720 GCA_928724755.1 Sporisorium exsertum | reverse complement strand
AGACGGTCCAAGCGGGTCGACCACCAGCTGGCTCAGATCCGGGCGGCGGTTTGGGATAGCGAAGCTTGTTCTGCCAGTCGCTGGCTCCACCGCACTGGCGTCTCGTTGGGCAGCGTGCGTTCCGCGGCAGGGTCGACGTACCATACACCTTTGGCACCAGCCACTCGTGCTTGGAATGCCGAAGGATCGAGTCGTATCCCAAGTGCTGCGCAATGTCTTGAGCGACCGCCAGCGACACGCAAGCCGCGCCGTCAGTCATCTCGACTCGATTTCCAGTCTCAGGGTCTGCATCACCAAAGACGTCAGGAACATGCGTCATCTTGTCAATCACCGAAGCAGGGACCGAAGTGGATAGACCCAGCTGGACACGCTGGACGAATTTGGGCCAGGGCGAGCCAGCGTTTTCGGCAAAGGGAGCATGATGATCGATGAGGTCCCAGATGCAATCAAGTTGGGGTGGGTCGGGGCAATCCTTCCAGGCCGAGCCGATGCAGAGGTAAAAGATGGTCTCGTCCTTGCAGAAGAAGGGACGAAACTTGCGATCCATGATTTGGACGGTTCGCGACAGCATGTGCAGGATCTCGTTTTGGATATCGCGAGTCTTTTGGGTGCTTGGGGAAGCGTCGAGCGTCCTTGGCGATCTCTGGGTCCATCTTGATGCGCAGGATGTTCTCGCTGCCGAATCGCCTGGAAAATCGACAGCTGCCGCCAAGTTTGGGCGGGAAGAGCTTGATGCTGAACTTGCGGTATTGGCCGTCCTTGCCGTCAAGCTTGACGTGGTCGAAGCGACCTTCGAAAAGCACACGTCCGCCAAACGATCGCATCTCCTCGCCAGGGGGCCGATGACTCCGTTTAGAGCCGATTCGAGCGCATCTGTGTTTCACGATCGAGTTCATCGTATACCTGGCGCTCACGGTGGGTAGCGCAGCGCGACATGATGGTCGACTCGGCATGCGACTGCCAGAGAAGGTGCTGATTGGCGGGATCCAAGAGAGCGCAGATTGAGGTTAGATTGGATTCAGATCGAAGAGCGTTGATGCCCGCCGTGACGTCGAGCTCGTCCAAGCTGATGCAGCCGAGCGAGGCGAGCGAGGCGAGATAGTACTGCACTCCCCAGGGCACGCCAAGTCGACCATCGTCTTTCTTTCGCATGATTTTGACGCGCATGTGGCTTTCGACGACGACGTAGGAGACAAGTACTTTCTCTGGCGAGGAGGTGCGTCGCGGCGAGGAGGTGCATCGATGCTTGCGGTCACGGGTGGTGCTTGATCAGCTGGTTTTGGGAGGGGCTCGGGACGATACCCGGTCTGAGGCTGAGGCCGGGCTTGTACCTCGGGCTTTTCTTGCTCTCTTTTGACTTTGGTCGTCTGCTTTCGAGCGGCATCGGGAAGGGGGAGAAAGATGCGTTCGGGAGTGCCATCTTTGGCAAAGTCTTGACGGAAAAGCGACCACGATGGACCTTGCTTGCCTAGACGGTGCGCGGGGGAGAGGCGGAGCCTGCAATGGAAGATTGAGGCGTGTCGGAAGCATCGTGGAAGTCGGACTCGTCCTCGGAGTCCGACATGGCGAGGTCAATTGCGTTTGTTTCACCGGGGCTATCGTCGGCGTGAAAGAGGGCGCCAAGCATCGACGATCGTGTATCCTGGGTTTTGTGAGGCCGCGGCGTTTTACGACCTACTGCGGCTCGTTTACACAAGAGGCGATCGCTACCATCGTTTGCAAAGGGTTCTCGCGGTCGTTTCGGTTGGAGCGTCTGAGCCATAGTCTATGGTGATGAGCGATGCGAGACCGTTTGCGGAGGTGCGCTTCTCGAGGGTGTAGGACAGTATTTGGGGACGTGTGAGGGACAGATCGAGCGTCAATCAAAGCGGCAGCAGCTATGCGATGGGTGGCGATGATGGCGTTGATGAGACTGTTGGGCCTGGTGAGAAGACGATCGAGAGGAACTGCAGAGTGGGTATGGCGAAGCGTCTATGGTATGAAGCGGAAGTCTACGAGCTGGCCGACGGGAATGATGTGAATGTGGGGTAAGACATCGGAGCAGCAAAATGGTCGTCTATATATCCTTCGAGGCAGCGCAGCGGGTGGTGTACAACAGTGAGCATGTGCAGGAGTGCGTGCGGGAGAGCAAGATCCGCATCGAGTGATCTTTCGCTCAATTTGCAGAGGTGGCACCTACGCAGCGCGGACGATCTGCACGGATATTAGGTTATCCGAAATGAGATGTGATGGGTAAAGGGGCGTTGCAAAGCAGATGGAACAATGGCGCATGTGGTGCGAAGTACGATCTTCAAGATACAGCACAGTACAGTACTGTACTGTACCGTAGCAGAAAGGGAATCGTCGACAAACGTCCTCCAGGCGCACAGGCGATCAGAGCTTAATCTAGGGCAGCTTCTGCACTTACACCCATGGTGATGGTGAAGAGGTGCTTTTCTTGATCGAAGAGCGGTAGCGAGAGTGCCAATTATGCTCAAGCTCTAGGTTGAGCCGAAATGTGGTGAGCGAGGGCGATGAGGGTTCGACGAAGCGACGATGGCGGCCAAGAAAGCAAACTTGACAAGAACAGCACAACGGGGGCGCAGTCAAGGTTTGATATCGACGGCCTTCCTAAGTGACAGTCTGAAAGGACTCTTCGTGATTGCTCCTTTGACACAATCACAATCACAAAGCATTGAGCGTCAAGAAGAAGCGGCCCGTCCGCAACCCTGAATCGGGAAAGTGATCTGCCCGATGCATGATTTTTGAGACCAACACTCTCGGAGGACAAAAGTAGAAGTTACACTGCACCTGCCAAACAAGGCAATCGACCTCCTTTCTTTCTTCGTACTCGGTTCCTGATGTAGTCGTCGCTTCTACAGCTGAGCTCGCGCTTCGCCTCCCTGCCATCGACACCATCCAACTCTCTCCCAACTTCACGCCGCCGCAGCAGCCAGAGCTGGATGCTTCTATGCCAACCATGAGCGCCAATATGCTGCTCTCTCCAGACGCACTCCACTGCCTCAAGCGCAAACAGCTCACCAATCTATGCAGACGCTTCGGCATCAAAGCTGTCGGCAAAAATGCAGACCTCATCGAGCGTCTTCAGCACTACGCTGCTTCCAACATCCCTGCCAATAGCCCGACCAAGGGCAACGTCGCCGTCTTGAGGCATGTCAAACGTCGCAGGCAGAGCGACTCGAGTCAGGAGTCTGTCAGTGACGATCAGCAGTCTGTCGATCATTCACCGACGCTGTCGTATCCTCCATTGACCCCGCGGACGAGGCACAAGCGCGTGTCTGACTTGGTACAGGCCATCGAGCAGGTCAAGCGGGAAAGCGATGAGATGGATACGGACGATGAGGGAGATCAGGACCAAGATGCGCTCACATCGCAGAGGAATACCGTGGCCTTTCCCGCTTCTCCCCCCGCAGCAGAAGAGGGAGCGGCATCCACAGCACCCCTGCGCATCATCAAAGCGCTCCCTAGCTCCACCCGCATCGCATCGCCTCTCTCCACCGCCACCATCCTCGAAATGGCCAACAGACCCGCCGCGGCGGCAGGCAGCACCTCGAGCCTCTACCCAGACCTGTCCACTTTGCCTCTGACCCAAGGTGTATCGAGCGACGGCCTGGCCTCTTCATCGACGCTTCCCTCGATCACCTCTCGACAGTTTTCCGCCGCAGCTGCTTCGGTGCTAGCAGAGATGAATGCACGTTTGACCGCAGCGGGTCGATCTGTCACGTCGGGCTCGCTCGCGACCATGTCGAGCATGGCGAATGCGAACAATCTGGCTGCTTCGGCGTCGTCGCAGAGCATGTCCAAGAGCCGGTCGGGCAGGTACGAGATTCACCACGAGCGACAGTTCAACAAGATGGACTCCATCGTCAATCATTATGCTGCTCGACGCGTGGGTGCAGCCTCGGTGGATGGCCAAAAGGACGAATCCGCAGCGACAGCAGCAGCGCCACGAGTGGCGGCCAGCACATCAACATCTCAGCGTCGCGCACGAATCGACGCATCCACATCCACACGCAGTCTTGCCGCCATGGCGCGCTCCACCAGCGCCCGCAAGATTGCGCCCGTCCAACGCCGGCCGCTGCCCATCCCGCCTATCTCGCAAGCCAAGCTTCCCGCCATGCTGGCCAAACCGACCTGCTTCACATCGTCGCGCCAGGCATCCACAGCCGCCACCAGCACGACCACTGCCTCCGCACGTGCAAAGCGCCTGCGCCTCGCAGTCACCGAAGACAGCGACGCTCTGCAGAATACGGTGCTCGAACTGCCGCCTGAGAAGAGGACCGTCGTGATCCGCGTCACGCGCCCCGAACGCCAAGGGATGCCGTACAAGGTCAGTGTCGCCGACGATGGAGCGCGGGAGAGCGGCCCGATCCGTGCCGCCTCTTCGCTGCGCAAGAGTGTGGTCAAAGCGACCAAGAGCACGTTTGTTGGCGGCAGCAGCAGCTCGTCTAAGAAGATCGCTGCCAGTGCGCACGTGCTGAAACGAGAGGCGGCGTTTGCGAAGCAGCAGCAGCACCAGGCTGTGGTTTCTCGCAGCTTGAGCTCTCGCGCGAATCTCGCCAATGCCAGCAGCGGAATGCCAACGTCCCCAAGCGTCAGGAACAAGTTTACTGGCATCTCGACGGTGGCTAAATCGAGCAATGAGGCGCGCAAGCCTTCCGCAGCATTGTCAGCCGTGAGCGGCGCAACGACACAGACGGCTTCGACGGAGACGAGTAAGACCTCGAGCCGATTCGGCGGGAGCATCCGCAGCAGTGTCTCCCAGGGTCTGGGCCGAGCGGAAGCGGCTCGTCAGGCGAGATTGAAGGAGATCAAGGCGAGGACGAGAGCGGCACTCGCAGGATTCGGCAGTCAGCGAAACGTCTCTACCACCGACTCTGCGTCGGCAGTGACAGGCAAACCGGCGCCGACGGTGCAAGCCTCGTTCTCGCCGAGCGTGATGAAACCGACCATTGCCAGTCTTAGTAGATCGGCAGGAACTGCTACAGCGACCGCATCGCTGCCGATGCTGTCGACTCTCAGCCAGGGTCGACCGCTCTCGCTTGGTCTCGATGCCCTTCCCGCAATGACGGGCAGCCTGCTGCAACGTGCAGCCACCATCCATGCGGGCGTGGGCAGCGCAATCACGCCTTGCCTGACGCCCCGCTCGTCGTCGCTTCGCCACCTCCGCCGCGTCATGCGCAAACAGCAAAAGCAAGCCGGTCTCGACCAAGAGCGTGTCGCAGCGGCAGAGAACATCGCGCCCGGAGACGTCGTGCCTTCGGTCGTCGGCGCTCAGTCCAACAGCGTGTTGCTCCAGCAGACGCACAAGCAGGATTGCGCGGTGACGAGCAAGCCTTCGATCCGCACGGTGGCTGTTCGAGGCTCGTCGCCGACAAAAGCGGTTACGAGTGCGGAAAAGTTGGCCAGTGCGCCGAATAAGTTGCAGAGGATTCCTGGGACGGTGGGGCGACCAGCGGGTCCAAGGGCGGCTTTGGTCGCTAGTACAGCGAATCGGTTTTGAGGTGACGCTGAAGGCCGAACCCTTTCGTTTTCTTTGCCAAGTGGTGAGGGCAGCATCTAGCCCTATCCAGACCGCTTGCTCATTAACCCTCATCCTCAGATACCCACTTTTGCTTTTTTTTTTTTTTTACAAAACCTTTTCCACAAGACCTGTCATGCATGTTTGTCGCACTTGATGAGCGATTGAGCGATTTGAAAGCCGGCCTGCTCGGCGGGGGGGGAAAGGTGGGACACAGACGAAGTATAAGGCGACGAAGAAAGAGGAATGTCCAGGGGAATCTTTGGCGATTGAAATGAAAACCAAAACAGCAGCACACCAGTCCATCGGGATTATTTTGCGAGATGAGAAGATGAGTACGGGACTAGTGGGCGCTGTTGAAGCAAGATGAGTTGGAACCGAAACAGCGCTCTGGAAGATGGAAGAGATCAAGCAAGCATGGCGACGGCGGAGAACAGCGCGGCGGCAGCGAGCGATCCACCGACCAGTAAGGTGGGCAACTGATTCGCGGCCGCGCCGGACTTGTCGGATGCCTGGGCACCCTTGCTTGCGCTCGCCGCACTTGCGCCCGTCGAGCCCGAGCCTGAGCCGGAACCGACGCTGCCGGTGGCACTGGCAGCAGGAGCACCGGAGGCGCTAACCGCCGCACTCGGGTTGTAGTTGTTATCGGCCGCCTTGATCTTGCTTCCATCGGGCAGACCGGTGGCGTTGATGTTGCCGGCAACGTACTGGGCAAAGTTGGGGTAGGTGATGGCCTCCGGGTAGGGGGTGCGTCTGGTTCATGCACGCGGTGAGCGGGACAATGTGTTTGAAGACAGCCTGGATCTTGGGGTACTGCTTGATAAACTCTTCCATGGTGTGGCCGTTGATTTCGTGGGTGAGCACAATGTTGCCCTGCCCCGCCGACGGGCCCGCCGTCTCCTTGGCGATGATCGAGGCGTAGTTGGCATCGATGCTGGCAGTGGGCAGCGTTCCGAGCGGGAGGATCTTCCAGTCGTCCGTATCGTCGGTCCAGAGCACCGTCTCGAGGCCGAGCCCTTTGGCAATGGCTCGAACGCGGTCGTCGACATCCCCGAACGGCGGTCGCCAGCACGTAGGCGTCACACCCACCACATCCTTGATCACTTTGGCTGTGTAGTAGAGCTCGGCGAACACCTGGTCGTCCGGGAACGCCGTCATGTATTGGTGGCTCCAGGTGTGCACGCAGATGTGGTGTCCATCCACAATACCGCGCTGAGCCTCGAGCGGCCAGTCGAGCACGTTGGAGCCGATGTAGAACATGGTGGCCTTCTGGTGGTTCTGCTGCAAAAAGTCGTAGAAGGCATTGTGCGTGCAGTTGGGTCCGTCGTCAAACGTCAATCCCCACGTGTCCGGCTCGGGACACTGCACGAGATCGGCGGCCAAGTTCGGGTGCTTGGGACTATCACACCCGTTGAACGTCCACCAGCAGTCCGGGTCCGTCTTTGGGTAGGTTGGGGTGAAAGCACTGAAATCACCATTGACGGTACCCTTAGGCGTGATGCCAGCAGGGATGATACCGGAGGCCTTGATGCTAGACCACACCTTCTGCGCCTCAGCGTCGTCCGGGAGGATGGTGGCGTTGGCCCAGGGAACAGGGAACTGCTTGGCGAGCGCGGCGACTTCGGGCAGGTTGTACGCGGTGCATTCAGCCTTGGCATCCTTGATGGCGGCCTGCTCGGGTTCGGTGGTGGCACGCGGCTTGAGCGCCGAGTGAGCGGGCGAACCACGCTTGTAGATGAGCCTGTCGTACTCGCCGCTGTCGCGATGACGACGGTAGAGGTTCTGGATAGCCTTGTGATCAGGCACACCGCGGCCGATGTTGGCGGTGACCGCCGAGGCGAGCGAGACCGCGGCGACGATGGCTGTGGATGAGAGCTTCATGGCGTGTCTATGAGCACGTTCTGGGAAACCGAAGCTGTATCACAACAGGATATATGGAAAAAAAAAAAAAAAAAACGAAAGACTGCCACTACACGGAAAGGGGAAGAAGGTGAGGAAAGGTATGTGGTTGGGAGGAAGGAGTGACAAGGTGGTACTGTAGGGAAGGATAAATAGGAAGCCTCAAGAGTTTTCAGTTCAAAGGCACTCAAAGAGTGAGCGGAAGAGGCCACTGCACAGCAGGCACGCGGGTGTTGGTGGGGTTTGCGAGCGTTCAAGGAAGGGGCACGGGAACGGAGCGGAGGGATCGACAGATGAAAGTGGGCACGAGAGCAGAGCCGACAAGTGCAGCAAAGCCGGCGGACGTCTTGAGCAAACACAGCGGCATCAGCGGTGACGGCGGTCGGAGAAGAGGGGCCAGGGGCGAAGGTCTTCCGAGGTGTCGTGCATACAGTATGCTGAACACTGTGCTAGCTGCGTCGTCCTCTTGTGAGCCCGCCTGGGTGGCTACTGTTATGAGTGTGACGATCAGATCGGCGACTTGGTAGACAGCAAGACGGCGAGGGATCAAGAAGAGGACGACATGAAATGGCGAAAGGCAGGATTGGTGCAGATGGCGTCCGGGCGCAAACCGTGGGTTGGAAGAGAGAGGCGCGGCTCGGTCGATCTGCTGGCATGCAAGAAACGCATGGTGAAAAACGCAGCTCGACTAGCGAGGGGGGGAAGATCAGCGCAAGGGAGTCGAGAATGCCAGCGTGACAAGTGAAACAAATCGACATGTCCAGCTGCGCGTTGTGCAGCCCAGAACGCGTCGTTGGTCAAGTTGCCACCTCGGCAAGAAAATGCAGATTTTCTCTTCCAGCTGCTGCCAACCTGAGATTGCCGCAGCAAAGGCTGATTAGCGAGCAATGGCCCCAAGAAACCAACTGCTCGTTTTTGTCGACATGCAAACACAACGTGACGCAACGCAACGCAGCGCAACGCAGCGCAGAGCTGAGCAGCGCCACGCAATTCCGGTGACGTTTATGTCTGCCCCTGCTGCACAAGCGAGACGCGAGCGAGCATTCTTTTCGGCTTGAACAGCATCAAGCCACGCACGCACAGCTACGAGAATCACCGAGCCGTCGGCATGGTTTAGCTTGGGATTTCCAGGCTTGCGCCACGGGACCCCTTTGTCGCTATTGTTATGCTTACCCCTTTTTGCGCTTGTTGCCGAACGAACCGGAAGGTGAGCCAAAACATGCTTCTCTTTCATGCCTCGAGGAAACACACTGTCGATCCTCATCAGCTGTCCAAACATTTCGGGGGTTCTAGAGATGATCGTCGTTCGAGGCCTCGAGTTTCGCTATCAATAGTTGCACAGTAAAGTTTACTCGGACAATCTCCCCGCTGGAACGTTCTGTCAGTAAGCGCCGATAGATGGTCCTGTGCCTTGGGGAAGAGCCGTTGACCCAAATGCACCGAACCCTTTGCCTTGCTTTGCGTCCATCAATGCGTCATGCGACCCATGGGCCTTTTAGATCAATGCAGAACAAAATCCGTTCGACGTCAGAACTCCACCGTACTGTACAGTACACTCGCGATCGGATCACATGCTTCCCTTTCACCCGATCCCTGATCGCGCCCCAGTCTGGCGAGAGGGTGGAGGATGAGCTGCTGATGCAAAAGTCGCCGAACTCACGCCCGAGGAGGCCCGCGTCTTCCGGTCCAGCGTCGTCATGTGACTGCTATCCTTGGCCCTGCACGTAACGGCTTTTGCTGGTCCCGTACTGGCCAGCATCTAGAGCAGCGCTCGGAGACTCTTCCCATGCTTTCTGAAAATCCGCGCCCGATGCACCGATTTCGTCCCGTGGAATCGGCCGATCAACGGTCTCCTAGAAGCAACAGCGCGTAACCCGCCACGCACATCAGCACTAACCGCCCACTCTTCTCAGCTTAGCACACTCCATCACCTTCCAACGGTGACCACAGCGACAACGATGAGAACACTGGACGTGGGAATTGCGGGAACACTCTGCCAGGGCTACGACGTGAAACAAAAAGGCTAACTGGGAGACAGACTTGAGGCTTATGGTTTGCGATTTGCGCAATGCGGTGTGCAACGGTATCAATACGAAACCGTGGCGAGTTTCGGGTTTCATGCTGGACCATAAACGTGACGGTTGGCATGGTATGGATTCGGCCTGCCAACCTGGCGATTAACAGCAGTCGCACTTGGCGCAGCCCTTGGCGCAGGTGCAGGGAGCGCCGTCAGCCTCGCACTTGCAGTTTTTCTTCTGGGCAGTGCCGGACTTGCAGGCGCAGGCGCTGGTGCAGCCGGAGCACGAGCAGGTGCCCGGCGTGCACGTGCACGTGCCGGCGGCGGACGAGGAGCAGTTGCAGGCCATCGTTGAGAAAGAAGAAACGTTGAGAGATGAAAGAGTTTTTCGAGAGTGTGCAAAGGTGTGCGTGAGAGTTGGTGTGAGTGAATGACCGGATGCGTAGGTGGGCAGCGGAAGGACGGTATATATACTTTTCACACCTCCCTCTCTCCCTCTCTCCCTCTCGAGGGCACAGGGGGTGCCACACGCACGCACACGACATCACTCATCGAATCCGGCAGAATCGCACTGACCGTCCGCAGCTGAGTGTGAAAAATTAGTCAGTGCAGTTGCGCCTTTTTTGCCCCTCCCCCCCACCAAAGTGGAGCGCGATTTTCGCCCAGCCAATCACAACTCCCCAAACAACGCCCAACTTCACGGCCAACTGCGCCCCTGAGGGTTTTATCTGATCCCGACCCTGTTGGCTACCTCGCCGCGAGAGCCGAAGCCCAAGTGCCAATTCCTTTGCCGAAGTATCCGCTCACCTGACCAAGACCTCTCTCAGATGCACACGATCGAATCCCAAATCCATGCTACTCACACGCCCCAAACCCATACAATAACAATGACATTGCCTCGCAGCCGATCCATCAAAACATCCACTCCCTCAGCCTCTCCTACATCCGCTCCTTAACCACACCCAATACTGGTCCCATCACCTCCGCCGAGACTGACTCGTCCGAGCCGCGTCCAGCATAGCACTCGACCCCGGCGTGATCGCAAAGCTCAACTCCTGTCCATCCGCGCCTGACCCTCCGCCGTAATCCAGAGTCGAGGTGCTCGGAGACGACGACATGCCGCCGTACGCTTTTGCTGCTCCTCCGCCATTCTCGTCAATCGTGCCAAACGAAGACGTGGAGCTGGCCGACGTGGACGACGACGCTAACCCCTGACTCGACGAAGAAGGGCTCAAGTGACCCAGCGAGACCTTGCGTGATCGGTCTGCGGGTGGATACGCCCACTCTCCCGTTCGATTCATCGCGCCAATACCGCCGACAGACATGCTGCGGCCCTGTGGATGGCTTTCCGCGCCAGATCGCTGCGTGTTCCGATAAGCCTCAGTACCATCCGCATCCGCCGCATTCTGCTGCTGCGAAATCGATCCGTAGCCGTGCGAGCCGTGCGTGGGCGACGCCCGCCCAGAGCTGTTGCGCATCCCCAACCACGCACGCTCCTTTTCAGCTTCTGATCGATACGGTCGACTCGGACTCGAGCTGTGCTTTCGCTCGACAGACGAGGACCCCGCATGCCCGGGACCTCTTCGATATTCATCAGCTTGCTGCTGCGTGCCATCCGCACCAAGGCTTGCCGGCCGAGCTGGAGGCTGCTTGTGCGCCAACCTGCCCATCTCTTCTTCCGCAGCTTCCTGCCTGCTGCCAGGCCACAGCGGCTCCGAGGATTCAAACTGATTGCCCAGCCCAAGATAATCCGTCGTCGCCGATTTGGCCTGGTCATGGTGTCCGGTTCCATCAGCAGCGCGCGGGTCAGGCACCAGTCGATACGGCGTGTTGGCTTGCAGCGCCTTGACGTCGACCACCTGCCCCACCACGAATCCCGTTGATCCACTCGCTTGTCCCGTGTGCGAGCCCATAGTCTTGAGATCGTCATCAATCTGTCGATGCTGCATGCCATAGCCAGGCTGCCGCATGGGCGTCTCTGCAGCTCGACCACGATGAGCACCCGCGGGGCCCGATTTGGCTTGACCAGTCCATTGCGCTTCTGCTTGACTGCGCCGGCGCCGCCGCTGCCGCTGCTCTGACTCCACTGCTCTGCGCTCGACGGATCCTCCGAGTCAGGACTGCTGGAAGACGTGTCCATACCATCGTACGCACTCGCAGTGTCGACATGAGATGAAGATGCAGATGCGTATCCGTTCGCACCGCCGCTTCCAGAGCCGTGACCTGTCGCATTGGGACCATCCTGCTCCGAAGCCGGCGAGCCATTGTTATTCTGGCCCTGTTGCACTTGACCGGGCTGTTGAGGTTGCGCCCCACCGTGCTGACCCTGATTGGAGCGGTTGATGATGCTCAGATACCAGAACATCAGGTTCGAGATGAGCACTTGCTCGTATAAAGGGCGACGCGGGTTGGCCAGCTTGATATGACTCAACCGGTAGACAGCCCGCTCGATGTGGATCGGATAGCGCGAGTAAAAGTAGGCACCACCTTTGCCGGACATGCCCATCTCGTTGCGCTCCAACAAGCTGCCTGCAGTCAGTTGTCCGTTGTTCGGACGCGGGCCGTTGTGGGCAGACGCTTCGTCGCTAGCTTTCTTCTTACCGAAGAGTGCACCGAGGAAGCTCGACGAGCTGCTTTCCTCTCTTTCTTTTTCCTCCCTCTCGCGCTCCTTGCGTTCACGCTTTTCGTGCTTCTCGCGCTTCCGCTGCGACTCCTTTTCCATCTTGACTCGATCGTCTTCGTCATCCTTGCCCAGTCCAAACCAGGACAGACCAAAGCCACCCTTGCGTTCCTTTTCCTTGTGCTTGTGTGCGGTCGAGGCGGGAGGCGGCGACGACACGGGCGGTGGAAGCGGATGAGGCCGCCGTTGCGCCTGCTGCGACGGCGGCGGCTGCTGCTGCTGCTGAGCAGACGTGACGATGGGCGCAATCTGAGGTTTTTGAACCGGATGCGCATCGCGCCGTTGCAGATCCTGCGTCGAGGAATACGATGGCTGGCTGCTGCTGGCAGAAGGAGGACGATGTGCCTGCTTGTGTTGATGCTGCTGCGGGAGCGTCTTTTCGAACGACAGCACGGGCGGAAGATGCGATACTGGGATAGGCTTGATCTGGTTGCTGCTGGTCGTATATCCGTCGGGCCGAGGCGTCTCGAGTGGATCGGCGTACCGCGACGCAGCTTTCTGCGATGGGACGGGCATACCATCGCCGACATCCAAACCACTCTGCGCAGGTGCCAAGCTCGCCGCCGATTCCTGCGTAGGCGTACGTGGCGGCGAAGGCGAAGTCTCCGAGCGTGCGACGGTACCACTTGGAGCACTGGCATCAGACCCAGTACTGTCCACAGCGGAGGTGACGCTGGTCCTCTGCGATGCATCCGACTGGTAAGAGTCGCGTGAATAGGCGTCGACAATCGAGTCGGTCGCCTCCGTCGAAACGGGACGCGACGAGCTATCCCCCCGCCGACGAGTCATCATCGGCGTTGGAGGATATCTCCGAGTGACCACTGTGACGCCTTTCCATCTCCTCGGCGCTGCTGTGCTGCAGCTCCCACGCGCGGCTACCTTCCGACGGAGCAGAGGCAATGTCATCCGTAGAACTGAGAGGGGCGCGTCGGCGCGAAGCCAGACTGCCTCTGGTCGAGTCGCCTGAAGCCTTGCGCATCTTCGTGCGCGCAGCTCGCCGCAGGATCTGGCCTGGCTTGGGTACAATGATGGGCGCGTCGGGATCCTCGACGGGCTCTGCCGGCATGGCATCGATCGTGTCGAGGTCGGACGTGGTATTGAGGCTGAGAGTGCGGCGGAGCACGCTACGCAGCATGGCGGGATCCTGGCTCTGGCTGGCTTGCTCGGCGGCTGCTTCGAGCTTTTGGAGGTCATCGATGGTGAGGTTGGGAATCGCCAGGCCATAGGCGCCCCTGCTCAAGCCGCTGCGATTGCGCTGGAGCGGGCGCGGTGGTTTGTCTTCTTGACTGTCTTCTGTATCCTGTTCGGGACGATACTGGCGCCGAAGCGTGCTCGCGCGTCGTGAGAGGGAAGTGGCACGACCGAGGAGGGCACCGCGTGCGTCGTTGGAATCGTGCTGCTGCTCCTGCTGCTGACGACGGACCGAATTGAGTCGATGGGCGATGGGCGAGTCGCCGACGACGAGAGGCGGTAATGTATCGTCGTGAGCGGCTGCATCGTCGGCACCGGCATGCTGAGTGACGGCGCGAGCCGCATGCTCCTTGATGAAGTTGCGAAAGTCCGAGGGCGAGATCTCAGGATGGACGGAAGCGGGGACCCAAAAGAGATGGCTGGGATCTTTGGGCGATTGCGAGCCACTTGAAGAAATGCTGGTGGGTGAGGTCGCAAGCGGCCTGGTGTCGAAGGCATCAGAGGTGGGCGAAGCGGAGACGGGCGAAAGGCGTGTGGGTGAAGCTGGGAGAGGCTCTGACCCAGAGGAGCGGTCGGAGGAGCCTTGTCCTCTGCGTCTTGCAGTGAAAGTGGCGCGTTCATTGGTGTAGTTATTGGGCGAAGAGGAGGAGGAGGAGGAGGAGGAGGAGGAGCCGGAAGCCGTGCGTATTGGCACTGCGCCGTCATCTACCAAGCTGTATCCGCGCCTTTCGCGCTCGGGCGATGGAATTGAGAGAAGCTCCTGCCCACCGCCATAGGAAGCTGCGAGGTCGGGTAGGTCGGGATCGAGGACAGGACGGTTGACCGAGAGCCTGCGATGCGATTTGAGCGCTTCGACCTCGCGTGCGAGCTCGTCGTCTGTGATGCGCATAGGACCGCCCGACATTTTGAAGAGAGGCTAGAGACTGTCGCTCCGCTGAGGAATATAATGTTCAGCGTAAAGGCGTGGTGCTGGCGGATCAAAGAAAGTCTGTGCGGAGTGAGACCGCCTAGGGGCCGAACGACGGGGCGAAAAGGATCACAGCGAGTCGGCAGCGGATCAATGGAACATCGGCAGAGTTGAGACGATGTGAGAACTTGCTATGGTGCAGCAAGCCTACCAAACGTGTATGTGTGTGTGTGGATAGAGCGCCTGAGGTGGGTTGCGTAGGGTGTCGGTGTAGAAGTGCGATCAAGAAACGTAGCTAGACGGCGCGGAAGAGGGGAACGAAGGAGCGCAGCGAGCGGAGCGCGAGTTGGAACTAAGTGGTGTCGACGAGATGAAGGAGCGGTTGAAGAGGGCAACTAAGCCAGCTCGAGTGCTTAATCCTCGGCGATCACTTGGAGCAAGGTCTGTGCGAGTGCGATACGGCAAGAGGATGGGAAAACGAGCTCGACCGCGTTGGAGCGCCGCGTGGCTAGCAAGGCCGAGGCTGAGCGAGACAGAATTGGCCAGTACTGGGGGAAGCCTGGCGAGACTGCGAGACTCGAGCTTGGTGGTTGGTGTGCGTGTGTGTATATGGTCGTCGTCGTCTAAACCGAAAGCGAAAGCGAAATGCAGAATCGCTTTGCGAGAAATGGCCGACAGGAAAAAGGCTCTGTTTGTGTGCCCTTCGACTTGGCAAACTGCGGGTGGGGAAAGCCGAGTGAGGCGGCGAAGAGGCAGAGGCAGAGCGTGTGTGTGTGTGTGTCTCACGCTCGCAACCTGATTTTGGCGATTTAGCTATTTTCAGTCAAAAAGGCTCAACGAAGCCTGCCTGGCTCGCTGGCTCGCCCGCTTGGCCAGAGCGCAACACCCTAAAAACCTCAGCTTTTCCATCGGGCTGCATCGGGCTGCGCGCTCAACGTTCACCGTCAGCTGCACTACTTGCAGCACAGCATTCGACAGCGAGCCTCAAGCGATCTTTCGGAAACATCGCCCGCTTCCTACTGGTCCAGGAAGCAAAGATCTCAAAAGGAGGCAGATTTGCATTGCTGAGGACAGCGCGGTCAGCGAAGGAAGAGCATGACTTGTAGTGCGTCTACCTTGATTGTTGATTTGGGGTATCAGAAATGATGGACTCTCGACGATGGACTGGAAACAAAGCAATGGCAACTGTACTGAGGGCCAACAGCAAGGACAATTACTTGTGCTTATTGAGCCGCATAGTCGACTTGAACGACTTGAGCCGCTGATGGTGGTCGGAAGCCGAAGAGACATCGGACATCGAAGCGTTGGTGCTCGACGCGGTAGCCCACAGCTTCTTCTTCCTGTCCTTGTCCGACTTCTTGCCGTCCTCCTTGAGGAACGCAGCTTCAGCGCGGAGGATGCTGATCGGCTCGTAGTGCTGCACCACCGACGTCGCACCTGCCGTCTTCTTGTGCTTGGACAAATGCTTATGCGACAGACGATGGCTGGCTCCCGAGGCTGCTGCAGCGGCCGCAGCGGCCGCGGCAGCCGCTTGAACCCGTTCAGGTAGCCGGTTGAGACGCTCAACCTCGGCAGGGTCCACTTTGCCCTGCAAGTAGTGGTTCGAAAGCAGCGGAGGCAAGTCTTCGGCGTGCACGCTCTTGTCGCTGCCACCCGTTCCCAGATCAGACCCCAGCATCTCCGCTTCGACCTCGAGCGACGACACCCCCACTTCGGCGTCGAGGCCACAGCTGAGCGGCTGCATGCGTGCACGCTGGATCAGCTCGCGAGGATCCATGTCCTTCAAGCTACTGTGGTTGGACGACGCCATCGAGTCGAGGCGCACACCGCTGCTGCGGGTGACACGGGAGCCTCGCAGTGTGCCCGTGTGGTCGTCGCCGTGCCCTGATAGGCTGGGTGGTCGAAAGGCAAACACATTGTCTTCGCTCTCCGGCGTGTCCAAGGCGTTGTTGCACTCGGTCACCAGGCCACTGATCCTGGTGGTAGAAAAGCCGGTTAGGATCTCGCCCGCAACAGGTGGCGTGGCAAGCGGGTGGTCGTGACTCGGCTGCAGACCCTCTACTTTACCAATCGCTGACGACGTCACGCTGTCCTGAGTGGTCGTCGAGGGAGAGGGCATCGCGGGCACCGGTGGCAGTGGTACCTCGCTGGGAGGAGGTCGCGGAGCGCGTCTTGCATCGCTCAGAGTGTGAGAGCGTGCCGATGCAGCGCGCGGTCGGTCTTCCTGCTGCGCCTCGTCGAGCACCGAGTGAGCCGCGGCGCCCCTGATGGCCGACATGTTTGCGCGCATCCTCAACGAGCTAATTGTGTTGTCGGCTACGTTAGCAAACGGACCTTCAGCCATAGTGGAGAGGGATCGCGCCTTGCCCTTGTCGAGCACCAGATCCTCGAGAGCAATGTCGATGGCGTCAACGTTCCACTGCTCCTGCTTGGGCGTGATGTGCGCATCTCTTGGGGGCACGCCAGGAAAGTTGTACGTCTCCTGGTCCATCGCTTCGTCTGCGGCATACCTCCTGCGTGAGTCTGCAAACCCGAGGATGGGCAGATGATCGACGTCGATCTCCCCCCTCGTGCTGCTGTTGCGAAGCTGAAATGGCCATCTTGCGCTGTACCATCTTCTTCTTCATGCCCGTCAGGCGTGTCTGGCTGGTGGAGTGATCGCGCTGCACAACAGGCTCGACAAACTTGATCAGCGTCGGTTTCGAGCTATTGGTGCTGACCGGAGCATCGTCAATGTCCGAAGTGTCGTCGTAGGAAGCAGGCACTTCCGAGACAAAACTAGCGCCACAGTCACTCTGCGACATGTCTTGCGGATAGTCGCCGAACTCGGGTCTGCAGACCGAGGAGGGCGTCGAGTCGGTGTACGTGTTGAGGCTGTGCGAAAGGCTGGGTTGACTGGCGCTCGATGGATAGCGAACAGAGTCGAAGCTGCGGTCGTAAGAGGGCTGGCGGTACATGGGCTCTGTCGTCTTTTGCGTCGATGCAAGCGCGTACTGTCGACCAGCGCGCAGCTGCGTTGCCGACATTATGGTGCGCTGAGATTTGCGAGATGAGATGGATGCAGCCGAGGCAACCAGCCGATGAAGTCGAAACGGAGAGGAAAAAGGGGAGTGGGGGACGACGAAGAGACGGAGCAAAGGGTGAAGGGAAAGGATGGTAGTCGTGAGGCAGCTTATGAAGCTCGCAAAGCCTTCTCTCTAGACATGGCCGGGTGACGATGCGGTTGCGTTTGGCAGCGGTGAAGCGATGCTTGCGAACCAGCCGAACAAAACGTAGTCGATCCGTGGTGCAGGCAGGACACAGTCGTTGCGTTGTGTCAAGCACGGGGCAAAGGAGCAAGTGCATGCGCAAGAGCAGATTTTGTGGTCGAACAAAGGTTGACGAGGAGCAGAGAGGATCCAAGCGGTGGCGTGAGGACAAGGAGCAGGAAACGTGGCAACTGCCGTCGATCTCATGTGCTGGTCAAAGTCGAGTTCGGCGTTGAGGAGGCGTCGCTCGGGCGGTCGGTTGTTTGGTGCGTGATGAAGGCCAAGAGAGAGAGAGAAAGAGCTTTGAGGAGGCCAGATGAAGTGTGCGAGAACAATCGGCGTTACTGCATTCGAGGTGGTGGAGCGGCAGGTAGTGACCAAGTTCGGGTTACAGCGTGTCAAGGTACTGTACTGTAAGCCACCAAATTGAGCCGCACTGGACGGCGCGGTGTGGTACGGACCGTGGGAGCGAGTGACGAACAGACGGACACACGGACAGCAAAACTGTTTTTGCCAAGCATGCAACCTGAGCTAAAACAAAATTGGAGGAGACAATGTGCTGGTCGAATGAGCCCACATCGAATCTTGCCTGCATCTCGGCCTCGACCGTTGGCTCGACGGGGGCGACGACTGCTTGCACAGCTTCTCAAATGTGGTAGATAATGTGCTGAGCTGCCGAATGTAGTCCCGAATGACGGTAATACACCGAGACCGAGTATTAGGATGTACCAGAGTGATTCAGGGTCAGGAGTTCAGAGCGATGGCGTTGTCAAGGACGACAAGCTGCACCGCATCTCAAGGTGAGACAAGACAATGGTCGGCAACCTTGTAGGGGAAGCCCCATGCAGACGCACCACTCTGCATCTGTGCTAGTCACTGTAGGGAGTGGGTGAAAATTCCCACGATGCTTTGCAGATGGAAAGAATAAAATTCGTCGTCGACGACGACAACGAGCAAGGAAACGGCGGGAACGAGTCTAGTGCTGCAGGGTTGTTGTGAAGCGAGCACCATTTGACTGGAGCCGAGGTGCCATGTGGACGGGTCCCCGTACCTTTTCTCGTTTCGAACCGTGGTAGCAGACTGCGATGTGTCACGCGAATCGAGCGCAGAGGCTTGCCCTGATCGCAATGCAGTCGAAGGAGGCGGTGTCCCAACTGGCGAGGACATGGCACGGGGAATCGCGCGGGTCCAAGCGCAAAACGGCGCGGAATTGCATGTTGAGGGTCAGACGACGTGTGAAGGAAAAAGGCTTCGGACTTGAAAGAGGGAGAGAGCAAGGGAGAAACGGAGAATCAATCTTGGCAGTCAGCCACAACCTGCTTTTTTTGTGGCGCTTGTCTTTTCGCTTTCCCCTCTCAAACCGAACGGCCTTCGTCGCTTCCAGCCAATGGAAACGGCGTGTCCACGAGAAAGAAGGAAAAAGCGCAACGCATCGCGGCGACCATTGTGCACGAAACGCGCAACCGTGTGTTCACACCGCAGAGTGGGCGTGCAGCTATACGGCATGGTTGCACTGGGACGCCGCACAATAAACGGCGCGGAATCCTATTTTCTTGGGAAAATTGAGACTGAGCCATGGCAAGTTTTCTTTTGGCACACAGAGCGTGAGAAAAGCTGGCAGAACTCGGTCGGATCCACATCGAAAGCACCTCTCCTCCTCGCCTCGTCGCATCTCGAGCAGACCATGCTGCCACACGTTAGGCTCTGCCGAACACGCAGTGGGAGCCGGGCCATTGTGTAGATCCTCGCCCTCCTCTTCCCACTCCCATTTCGGAGCCTTCTCTGTCCAGCGAAAGCTTTGTGACCATCACAAAGCGATTGTCCCCTGGTCGCCGGGCAAGGCTCTGCGTCCAAGACTCGACTCCGCTGCCGAACGCTTCGTCTCGCTTTGTGCGCCGCTGTCAAACCTGGTAAGCGAGACGTGTGCGGCGGACAGTGCGGTGGAAATTTTAAGCTTTTTGTTCTTTTTGCTACTCCGATCGCTGAGTACTGTAGCTCCTTGCTTGTGACCACTGGCTTCCTCTTTCGGCCCTCGAGTTCCGAAACCTACTCGACTCGTTTCGCTGATCCTCCGTTTTCTCCGTGGGGATCACGATATTCTTGAGTAGGATCGACGATGCATCGGGTACGCAAAGCCACCTTTACCCTCCGTTCCTCTGGGCACACCCGCTTCTCTGATCGCCATCGGTTCGCAAGAAACGTCGATCGATTTTTTGAGCCTTTATTTCCCAGCGCATTTTCCCGCGTCGTCTTCGAACATTGCCGTACACCCTCAACAACTGCTCGCCACCCTGAGACTGTCTACTACACACGCTATACAACACCAAATCAACAACAAAACCTATGCAATTAAACCAGACTGATGCGTGTATAAGAGTCAAATGCGTAGGTGATACAACCGAGGCCCAGAACGAGATTAGTACAAACAGAAACGGCAGGTATACGAGTAACAGAGAGCGAGGAGAACAAAACAAACAGTCCATCAACAAACCTCAAATACGAACACTGAAGCGATCCAGGGCAGCGCGGTCCATCCTCGAGAACGCAGGCTTGGCCGAAACATCCTCGGCCTCCGCACTGCTAGGCGCAGTAGTCGCGGGCGAGTCGTCGCTCGACCCGCTGCCGCTGCCGCTGCGCAAGCTCAACAGAGCTCCCACCGCCGAATCATGCTGCTGGTCCTTGTTGAATCCAGCCGGAGCGCCGTGCGTCGAACGGAGCTGGGAAACGCCCTCGTCGTCCGAGCCAGCTCGACCGATGGGACCGATGGGACCGAGGGGAGCCAACACGTCCTTAGCAGGCGTGTGCGAGTTGCTCACGCTCGAGCTGCGCCTGCGCTGCAACCGAGGGCGAGTCGACTTGGGCTCGTTCGCCGCATCATCCGACGAAGATGCAGCAGCGACACCGCGGAAGTCTTGGTAGGATCGCTTGCGGCCCGAAAGCATCCCGGCATCGCGAGGCGCGACCTCGGGCGCGGCCTCGTTTTTGCTGCTGCGACGCACAATGAGCTCGGCATACTGCGAATCCACCGGAATGGGTCGGATGGGCAACAGACCACGTGCTTCGTGCAGCGGCGTCACATCAGCAGCGTACGACAGCCTCTCGTGGGCTCCGCCTTAGCGTGGTGACGGTAGGCAGGCGCGAGGCTGTCGAGGTTTCGCCTCGGTGCTGGCTCGCGTGGCGAGACCAGATGCGGCTCCCTCGAGCTCGGCGAGATGCGCCCGCGATCCATATGTGGACCGGGAGACGCGTTGCGAGCATGGTAGCTAGCCTCGCTCGAGCGCAAGTCAGCAGGCTGATTGTGTGCCGAGACCGGCGGAGGCGACTGGGAGCCTTCGAGATCATCAGGGTTGAGGCCAGGAGGAAGATCGCCGGCGCGGCTGATCGGATCAGGATACTCGGCCTCGTCGACGGAGAGACCCCACTCGCCGCCGCTCTCGCCGACAAAGCGCGGATCTTCGCTGACACGGCGCAGTAGGCCTTCGCGTACATCGCGCTTGGTGTAGTACGAGATGACGTGCAGCTTGCGTCCCGAAGTGGTGGTCATGCTGAACGACTGCTTGATCAGGCCCTCGGCCTTGTAGAGGTTCGACGTGGGACCGCCCGTGATGGACGACGAGGGCTTCTTGCGTGCTTCGAGCTCCCTGTACGTGAGGAAGCAGCCGCTGACGCGACTGGCGGACCAGCACTTGCCATCGGTCCAGCGACGCATGCCGGCCTCCTTTTCGTCCCAGACAAAGATGCTACCGGAGCAGATGAGGTCGGCGCGCTCCGAGTCGAGTAGACGGCGGTTGACGCGACGCGGAGGAGGCACGCCCGGAGCGCCGGCATCGTCGACGAGGTCGCATGCGGCGAGCAGGAGGATGGCATCCTTTGTGGTTTTGATGTGGCCGCGATAGGTGGGCTGCTGCTGCGAACCAGTGGGAGCTGCCATGGGATGATGCGAGATAGACGCACGCATGGTGTGAAGCGAAGAAGAGGCGGACGAGCCCGTGGAAGAGAACGAGGCGTAGTGCGCGTTGTGTGTGCGGTGGAGGTGCGATGGCTGAGCGGGATGCTGGGGGTGAGCATGGTGCGCATATGCGTAGGGTGCATGCCGCTGTGTAGGACTGGTCGAGGTAGGCGAACGACCGTCGTAGGCATAGTAAGGCTCTTGGTGGTGAGAGTGTCGGTGGTGGAGGGGCGGGGAGGCAGCGGTGCGCGCTCGTCGTAGTACGAGTGATGGTGTCGGGTGTAAGTAGGGTGAGGAGGGGCGTGGTGCGGTGGGTAGCCTCGGTCCAAAAGAGCGTGGTCAGGGTACGTGGGACCATGGGGAGGGCCCGGAAGTGGGGCACGCGGTATGGTTTGCGAACGATTAAAATCGGGCCTAGAAGGCATGTAGCGAGATGCTGTGTAAGGATGCATGTTGTTGGCGGACTCGACGTGGTGCGAGAGGCGGTCGCTGGGGTACGAGTTGTTTGAATAGTGGCCGCCTGGCATGGTATCGAGGGCGTTCAGCAACAATCAGACGGGCTGAATTGAGTTGGACACTAGCAAGCACGATCGAGTCGCTGAGAAGTAAGGAGTGCCAAGGCCGCGCAGAGAGTGGAAGCGGCTGAATGGAGCCTTTTTGACGATGTGCAGGCGAGAGCGGATTGTGGTGGTAAGACCTAGACCTCGTGGGAAGCTTTGCCAATCGGGATGAATGGCAAGGCAATGAAACAGGGGTTGAGGTAGAGTGATGAAGTTCAAGACGGAATTTCGACGGCGGAGGGGATGATGGTGATAACGAATGTCGTAACACGGTGACAAGATGGTGGTCAGCGGAGCAACGTCGCCATGGAATGTGAAGGGGAGAGAGAGGAAGAGAGCGCACGATGGAGCGAGAGTAAGCGGGTGAGCGCGTGAGTTGGTGGGGAGGAAGCAAGGCGCGGATTTGGATGAGGATGCCACACAAGATGTGGCTTACTGCACACACCCGGGTTGAGAGAAAGGTGGCTGCTCTGGCTTAGCAAACTACTGGATGGTGTGCGTCGGTGCGATGTCAGCAGAAGCAGCAGCAGAAGCAACTGCAGCGGCATGCGATCAGAGCAAAATTTAGACTCACAATCCAAAAAGAAAGGAAAAAAAAAAAAAGCAAAACCTAAAAAAAAGAAAACTTCTTCTCTCTTTCCTCCCTTTCAATGCAGGGCGGGAGCGAAGGGTCTTGACGGCGGCTGCAAAGAGAGTCGAGCTTCGATTGCGAGCGGACGAGCGGCGTATGGTGATGATGACGGCATCTTGACCGACACAATAAAGTGAGCGGGAAGCCGCAGAGCCACAGACTGGGTCAATGGGCAGAGGGGCAGTGCCACACTTCCGAAATGTGTTTCACGATCGACAGGGTTGTCTTATCGCGGGCGAGCGAGCCCGGAACCGAAGCGTCAAACCGCACAAAAGCGCACGATGAAAGAACAATTTCTGGAGTCCGAGCAGCGAAAGCGTGGTCGCAACCAAGGGTACAACTGGGGTGAGATCTGGATTCTCGGCTGCTGTGCTAAAGTTGCATGCAGCGGTGTAACCTCGGCCGATTGTTGACTGGAACAAACAAGCTGATTCTGCTTCTTCTGCTTTTCATGCTTCCTTCTCCCACTTTCACACGATGCACGGATACGCCGATGCACCGCCGGACGAGCAGGTCTGTACAGTGTATTCGCCTCGCGCGAAGACTACGAGGCGTATCGTGACGATGAGGAGCACCGCAAGTGAGTACACAGCGACGATCGCCAGGCTGCTTCTCCTTCCCGAACAACAATGCCGAACGACCGACGCCACTTCTTCGACACACGCACACACCCCGCTCTTGCGAACATTACGGCTGACGCTTCTTCTGCGGCTATTATGCTTTCCGACGCATCACACTCGTCCGTGGCAACAGCTTCTCGAAGACGGTGCTTTTGCGCAATGCGGATACCCTTCTCGCCTACGACTTTGATATCTGAGGTGCTTGTCGGGAACCATCCGTCAGCCCTCTTTGCTCTTTACCAACTCGCAATCACACAAAAGACACAGCGGTCTCAGTACGCCCGTGAAACAGGGTATTTGTCGCACTTGGACCCAGGTGCAGCAGCTTGCACAGGGATGCTCCGCCGATCCCTCGAATGCATTGAAAAGCATGTCTCACGCGCGGTCGCTGAGAGATTCCATTGCTAGGTGACAGGTGGAGTGCAGCGTTGCCATCGATACGTGTTCCTTCCCACGCCTATCCTGTGACTTCAGAGAAGCGAAAGAAGTTATTCAAGTCGTTGCCGCAGGCACCCTTCTTCCATGTCAATCTGGTCGATGCTTCCATTTCTTCTTTGCGCCCCTCAACTCTCACCTCTTACTTCTGGGTTCTCAGCTGTCTCCGCTTCAGCCCAGTGTAGAGAGAGAGACATGTATAACGGCGTTTTTTAGAGGCCGGTACACGGTCGATGGGCGCCTGGTGTGAGCACCATCCGGGACCCGCCCTGGATCTCGCTCACACGAATGGAGCCAAGGGGACGGGCGAACGAATGAGATATAAGATGGGCTCACCGAGGGCCCCTGCGACCGTTCAGGGTTGCTCGCGTAATCGTCATCTCCAGGTAGCGGAGAGAACCGACTTCCAAGTCTCTACATAGCATCGGTGTCTCGCACTTGGCGAAGCTTTGCCCCGGCAGTGACCATGTCGTCAAGCGGTCCAAGCACACGAAAGAAACAGAAAACGTCCAAACACAAGAAAGAGCCAACAACACCACGCGAGCGATCGCTCAGAGCCTGCACTACGATGTCGCCAGCGTAAACAGAAGTGCGACAACGCTCTGCCGAACTGCAGCAACTGCGTCAAAGGCGGGGTCCCTTGCGAAGCTTTCCTGTCAATGTAGTTTCTCGAGACAATCTGCTGCAGTAAGTGGCATGCTGTCGTCCAGAGAACTTGAGTTGCGAAACTAACGACCTTGCCGGTCTCCCTTTTGGCTCTCTCGGCACAGGATCTACGATCAGTTGCAGGACAGCAAGCGACGCAACGCTGCTCTGCAGGACGAGCTTTGTCTGGCCCGCCTCGTGGTTCCAGATACTCTTGCTCATTCAGCGCTGTGATCGCACAGCAGGTGAGATAAATCTGCAAGGCTCGTTATCCTTTCCGCGCCTAATGCACATACTGACTGAGTCGCATTCAAAGGTCACGAACGGTTTCTACAGGGCGTGACAATCGACAGAGTGGCAAAGCAAGGTTCGTGGACGGCCTCCCTCAAGAATAAAACCACTTGCTCAATTCTGACA